>JARHVA010005616.1:1097500-1146670 GCA_037957365.1 Torreya grandis | reverse complement strand
CTTAATACATTTAATCAGACCTCTTACTTCTAAAATTTCATCTATTGGTAGATATTGTTTTTATTTATTAATAGCTTCCCACCCATTCCTAAGTGAATGCACAATATTCTTCATCATTTGAGTGTTTTCATTTTGCATATAAGGTTTATAAACAATTAGGCCAAGTTCCCTATCTTCATCAATTTACTTCATTTTCATTTCCAAACTTAAAAGAACTTTTTTAAAGTCTAAGAGGTCTAGAATAAAACCAAAATGACTTTGATAAGGTTAATTAGAGGGATGAGTAGGCTTCCAAGAAGATTGATTTGGATTGGGAGAGGCCATATAAGGTTATTGATGGCCTTGGTGAGGTTGAGATATTACTACTTGAGAGACACTTCGGGTGAAACCATAAATGCCATCAACCTGATATGGAGAATATGAATACATATAATATGCATCTTGACTAAAATAATTATTAAAATACATACCAATTTTATGATTTTAGATACCTAGGATACTTATACCAGTTGAGATTCACTTGGATTCACCATTCAAAGGCTGATGTGTTGAAGATCAGCATCAAGAATTCTTCAATGGGATGTAATCCTTATCCCAAAAATAATTATAAAACTATTATCATCAAAAAATTTAACCTTGAGGAGGTTATTCAATACTCCTAACTTTAGTGATAGCATGGAGACATCTTTAGGATGTGGGTGGCCTAATTAGTGAGATGAGTCACTAGATAGGGATAGGTCCTTTGATGATATCACCCTAAAATACTAATATACCTATTTATTGAAAAGGAAAATGGGAAAATAAATTGAAAATAAACTAATTTAGGAAGGTGATGCACAAAACTAATTGATCACTACCAACCAACTGCGTGTGCACATGTTGACCACAAGATAAATCTAAACATACACTAATCTCAATATGAATCTCTTACATCAAAATTTCAATGTGGAGGTTGTGATATATGTTTATTATATTGATACTAATTAATAGGTCTAAAATAAAACTAATGAATAGGTAACCACACTTAACCCTTGTACTTCATATGAATTGTAAGAGAAGCTTTCAAATAATATATAAGTGCTAGAATAAGATTATTTGTCAAGGAAGACTAAGTAAATCACTTACAAAGATAAATTATCCATATACACACACTAAATAAAATCACAAAAGGAGGTAAAATAGTATTCTTATTGATCGAAGGCATACAAAAGAGAAGGGCTTCACCAAACTTAGGTGAAGGATCTATTCAAAGCCATTTGAGTCTTATTTTTATAACAATAAGAGAGAAGAAGATAGATAAAATATAGTATATAAAATCCATAATGATAACTCATCATAAAAATAGTTAAGAAAGAGGGAAATATTGATACCAAGTCTATTGAGAATGTTTTGTCATCTTCCTTCATGAACTTCATGATCAAGTGTTGATGACATTCCTTGTGAGGAGTGGCATAAGAGGATACTTTATCACTTTTGAGCTTCTTAAATCTAACTCATTTATTGTGAGGCTACACCTTTATGTCTATAATTTTATTTAAAATTCCTTAGACTCACACTTTTCATGTTTAAGAAGCATTGATGCTAACCTTTGTCTCTTTTATGCCTCTTCATCAAAGTAAAACCTGCATTTGAATCTCAAGCTTCTCCACATACTCTTTCTTATCTTTATAACATGGTTACTCAAGAAAGGTATAGTTTTCTATCATGTATATCTTCATTCCACTCTATTTAATTCTTTCATTAGCCCAAGGATCTTGAGTTCAAGCCATAGAATTAACCTTGTAGCTATACTATCACTTTTACAACTCAATGAGGGATAATAAGATATCTTTTCTTGTTTCATGACTCTAATTATTATTTAGATGGTGTATAGATACTCTCCAATGTTGGTAACATGTTTTTTATAGTTTTTATATGATTTTCATGCTCCAATTAGCCTTTCAAGACCTACAATCAAGTCTCCATTAACCAACTAATGTAACAGTCAACATTTTTAGTCAATTTATTGGCTTGGTGACCCATTTATCACCCTAAGAGGTATTATAAATGACTATACAAGGTAAAACAATATTTTATTATGATAATAATTATTTTTTACCTAATTTTATGCTACACCAACTTTACATGCTCTATAAATGGGCCTACAACCTTCTTTTCTAGTCATTTTCTATACACTTTACCCCCACACATGCTAAAACATTTATCCATAATGTTACTAGGAGAGTTATAAACATAATTAATTTCATTACAAGGATATTTTAATCCATTTTTATCATTTATACAATCAATCTATTATGTTGGGTCATTTTGGAGGGTTTAGGTATGATTTTAGGCACTAAGACCCTTAACAATTGTTCATATCCCTGAGGGCCTTAATTTATAAACAAAATATAGATATTTTTATTATAAAACCTTATTAAAATTTAAAAATTTGCTTATTATCCCATTCATCTCATCGAAGAAGTTCACATATGGTGAAAATGCTTCTCAGGCTAGTAGACCTACAACTATGAGGTTAAAAGGGAAGAATTTGATCAAAAAGGGGAAAAGAGTTTTTTTTTTTTTACATTTAAAACCTCAATAAGGTCCAAAAAACCCACCCTAAAATATTATAATGGTTTAATATCTTTCAAAAATCCTTAGAGCCTCTATAGTCTTCACTAGCTTGTGTTTATGGTTCATGATCAATTTGATGTAAGTGACCTTGATGTCTTATTTTAATCCTTTTCACTCACCATACTAGGTTATAACCTTCCTTGACATATATACCTATGTAATAACATCTATCCAAGATATTTACTTCCATAAATTAACCTTAAAACTAGTACGATATCTTCTCACTTCAAGGTCAAGCCTGTAAGGGTATGCAATTAGGCCTTTTGATTGTTAGGCTTGTTACAGTGATATTTTCTACAAAAAAATTCCAAAATATTTATGATGATCATAAGGGATAACATAATTATATTTTCCTCACTAAATTTTTTAACTTATTGGGATCTCATCCAACACACAAGATGGTCTCTTCACCACCTATGCCTATCGCAGACCTATAGGTAACCACTAGGCTTGAATTTAGTTTTCTACGTTTTGCCTATGTTGAGTTTTTTTAAGTAATCATGGAATTGTGTCATTTTATCTCACTATTCATATAATTATTCAACATTCTCTTGGTACACCCCTTGCACTTCATAGATATTCAAGATTGGAAAATTCTCCTCTAGGCCTGTAACCCTCCTTTCACCATATGTGACTGTCTTGCATGGATTTTGGAATTTATATAACCATTTATGGTCCTCACTATAATATTTTAAGATGTTTAAAGGTCAAATATATGCTCTTGTGTCTATATTAGGTATTCCCATGCCTATACACAATGTAGAATAGGGTTTATGAGTCATAAATGTCTACTAATAGGTCTGTATACCTATGGGTGGACAAAACCCATCTTCATTCTACCTATTAGCATTTTTTGAGTCTTATATCCTTTCTTAAACCTCCTAACTCTCAAATTCCAATGTCTATACCACTATTTACCTTCACTTTTCATTATTGAATAACTTTTCTCCATGAATACAACCTGAATTAAGAACATGTCACCAAGAATTTTCTCAAGGAGATCACCTTAAGTGATGACTACAAGCTAAGGAAGAGCATGATAAAAGTGAGGAGATCATAAGAGATAACATAGGACTTTAAAATGAATTTTAAACTATAATTATTCCTTTTAAGGACTTTAAACATGTTTGATTTATTGAAAACACCTCAAAACTTCATAAAACTAGTCTATCTCATGCAAACAATGAGAGAGAGAGAGGCTCATTTGTGCTAATTCATCCATATATATGATGTATATAATGGATTTGGGTTCTATATATATATATATATATATATATATATATATATATATATATATATATGTGTGTGTGTGTGTGTGTGTGTGTGTGTGTGTGTGTGTGTGTGTGTGTGTGTGTGTGTGTGTGTGTGTGTGTGTGTGTGTGTGTGTGTGTGTGTGTGTGTGTGTGTGTGTGTGTGTGTGTGTGTGTGTGTGTATCCCTCCCTACCCTGATATCACTCTTCCATGGTTTATCTTCTCATACCAAGTTCACAAGTGTATACATAAAGACAAAACCAAGCCAATGGGGATTGGAGTCAATTTTTGACCCCTCAAACTCTTAAGAATTATTTATAGATATGGGGGAATCAATATACAAACCAATGCCAAGAATTTTAATCTAGTTAGAGTACCCTCCTTTGGTAAAAAACTTAGGTCCCAACTTTCTCCTCTTCATGAACCAAATGTTTGGAATTTGCCTTTGTGAGCTTGCTAAGAGTTTGATAGGAGAGATAAGATAGTTTTTGCTAATATTGGACCTAACAATGCTAATAAACTCTTGATATAACTTTACAAATTTTATAGGGACCTAATAATATCACATAATTACATTTATCTATCTATTTCTATGTTGTATTTTGATTTACAAACCTTTCACAAGTGTGTTCAACATTGATATTTCAACTTCTTGGGATTTTTTGGCCCCACCACAGCTTGCACTTTGTGTCTAACGTGTATAATCATGAATTAAGAGAAAAACACTTGTACATGAATTAAAAACATGTTAGAGACTTCAAGAATGCATTTAATCTCTCTCCTAGCAAAGATAAGGATTACCTTAACTTTCCCAAAAGAACCTTAAAATTTTCTAAACATAAAAGGGAGACCATTATAAATGAATATTTGAAGGCCCTAAATGGCTATCAAAAAATTTAAAATGAAATAACTAGAAAGTTTCTTTAGGAAATGGTAGCCAAAAATTGGCTAACAATAACATTGAATTGCATTTGAGTATGTATTAGATAGATAAAGCATCGGGGCATATAAGTAGTATGTGTTGTTAGAACATTTAATTATAAGTGGGATTAGTTAACCCTTAGCCATGGTATTAATTAAATAAATAATAATATATTATTTATTACCATGAGGTGAAAACCTTGTAATATTAAATAATAGAGTTATAATTATCTAATTATTACCAAAATTTAATTAAATTATTTTATCAGGATGGATGGAATCATTATTTTTACAATGGTCACCTCCATTGGTATTTCACTATAAATAGGGTTTTACCCTTATTATTATATTATTTGAATATTAAATTATTTTATCATATTTGACTTGTAAAACTTGTGAAGGATATTTGACAAAAGAAGTGAGAAGGGGAAGAATATGTTGTATTCGGTCTTGGTTTCTCAATAATTTTAATAATCATCATTGGTGGGTTTTTTACCTCTTTGATGTTTTCCCATGGTAAATAACTATGTACTGTGTCAATTAGGCTATGTTCATTTCTATGATTTACTTATCAATTATACTCTAGATCCTACCTTGTGTGCATTGTTATATGACACACTTGAAATGCACCCAATTTAAGAGTGCAAGTTGTGTGCTTATGACATTGATCAATCCTAAGAAAAGTTTCACACTAAAATATTTCCATCATGGGAATTAGTGTGGAGATATTATAATTATATGAAAATGATAATGTTGTCCCCAAAAAGATGATAATAAGAAGTGACCTAGTAGGGTATATTTGATCATGATGAAGCAATTATGCCTGAATAGGGCTAATTTTGATCACTGATAAATAATAAAGAATAAATAATGGCTTACCCCTACATGGTTGATATTATTGTAACATTATTCAAATTTTGTGCCTCAACATGGGTGATTATCAAGACAAATAGCTTGAGGAAATAACCTATTTCATAGATTAAAACAAGTGGTTGAAAATGTACATGCGATGGTAAAATGGTTTGGAAAGTCATAAGAAACCAAGCATATGAGAATTCACAAAGTGATGAAAGAGATGAAAATAAGAATGAAGATGGCTAAGATGACTCCAAACGTTTTAGATAAGTGGAGGTTTCCTATAGAGTTCCATGGACTCATGTTTCAACATGAACTTTAGGCCAATGTAGTTCACCCAAGTTTGGGAGAGAATGGAATGAGGGATGATTAAAAATGACTAATAATTGATTAGAATCACTATATGTGAATATATTCACATCAAATCATAGAGTCAAGTACTAAAATACCTGATACTTAGATGCCTATTTTCATAATATGAGCCTAGATTATACATTGTGTTCTTGAGAATTGTTCATGAGAGTGATGTTATCATTAATACCTTGAAACTTGAGCACAAAGTGTTTTCTATAGAAAAATAAATTAGGTATCATAAGTATAAATAACTTATAATTCCATGGCATTTCAAGTGCATGGATCTGGTTCAAATGTGAATACCTATAACTAAGGATAATGGTAAAATAATGGCCAAAACCAGAGTTACAAATATTTACATTTAAACCAAAAAGCAAAGATAAAAATAAATGAACCTAACTTGAAATCAAGATATGATCAATCAAGACTTAGTTAGGAATAAAAATGTTTAAAAATGAAAAGCAAGAAAAATCTTAATGACATAGGATCAAGATATATGTGGACCATTAAGACATTTTTGAACAAAAAAATAAAATAAAAATCAAATAAAAAAATAAGACACCAATAACAATCAATAAATAAATAGGTCCAAGAACAACTTAATAACATTAGATTAAGATATAAATAATCAAGATACATGTGAATCATCAATATGTTCTAAAACACAAAAGAGATAAGCAAAAACATACAGGGAAACACAGAATCAAGTTGAGACAATAAATAATAAAAAGAGCAAAGGAGAATAAATAAAATGAGAGGTTAAAGAAGCACAAAAAAACACCAAGAAAACTCAAATAAACACACATAAATAAAAACCAAGTTAGTGTGGTTTAAATACAATTATTCATGCACATGTGGTAGAGGTGTTACTTTCCACCACAACATAATAAAGAAAAATGACACAAAAGTTGTTTCATAATTAAAGTGGAACAATGATAGAAGAAATGGGTGAAGATAATAAAAGGAAGGGCTTGGTCGAGCAAACTCTAAATGTACAAGACAAGTGGATGTTGCCTACATAGTTCCATAGATGCATGTTCCAACATGAACTTTAGGCCAAATTTAGTTCTCCCAAAAAGTGGGATATAAGACATAATGATGACTAGAACATATGATTAATGTTGTAGAATAAAAGGGAAGACTTGACAAATGAGATTGGTCTTGAAAAATGGTAAGGTGGTGGCATAAGAGAAAATAATCTTACAAAATAGCAAGTGGGTGGAACAAGCTGACTTACATAGTGAAAAGTCAATAGGATAAAATGCTTGAAAAATGGTAAGAGTGTGAGGACAATAATTTACAAAAGTGTAAGAAAATATTTTTGTTTTTTTTGGATCATTTATCTAATATTTTTAGTATTTTTAAATTATTTCCAATGTTTTTGGCATTTTTGAGATAAAATATGCACAAGGTGGAACTCTCTAGTCAAGGAGATGTTCATCTAAGAGTATAAGTTCCAATAAAATAACAAAGCTAGTTACACAGTCTACATGGATAAAAATAATGGATAATTGAAGTAATTGATAGTTCTAATAATAGCTAAATTCAGCTACAATGGCACTCATGAATAACTAATGACCAAGGAACCAACTAATAGTTCAAATAACAACTAAAGCCAGTTACAACAACACATGCTAAAAAGTAGGTGAGAGTAAGGATCCTAATATGCCTATAAAGAGTAGTAAATGTAATATAAAATAGTGTGCAAAATAAAATCAATCTGAAGAACCATGTGGCAAGCAAAGATCCTGAGTAGAACCAACATTCTTGTTCACTTGTCTATAGTAAAAGCTACAAAATATTGTCTTAGCTGAATTGCTTTGTAGAACTGGCATCAAATGCATTCATAAGACATAATCAAGATCATAATTGGTCAAGAGATAATAGTGTTCAATCTTAAAACATGCCCAAGACATAACAAAGAATATGGTTCCCAAAGAGAATGATAAAAGGTAGGATAAAATGTGTTCAGAGTACCAATGGTGTAAAATTTTTCAATATCTAGAATCGTGAAAGTAATAGGGTTCATGAGATAATGGTCTAAGGTAGTATAAAATGTAGGGATAAAATAATTCATCATAAGGTTCCCCAAAGTGATGATTGGATTGGTTTGTTCATAAAATGGCAAAACCATGGCTTAAGTTACTTGGAAAATAGCAAAAGTGTTTAAACTTATCAATTTCTCACAAAACTATGAGAGCATGGAGAAGGGGTAATCAAGCTAACCTCAATATAAATTGAGTGCTACCTATATAGTCCTAAAGGAACTCAATTTAATGTATTTTAAACATCATGAGACAAATGGAACATAATGGTATAGTATGCCTAAAATGGTCTATAGGATTTTCCCAAAGAGACAGGGCATGGTAATGGAAAATGGTAATTGGAAAAGTGAAAAATGGTTTTGTTGCTCTTGATGATAAGGAGATGCACATCCTAATAAATATGTGAGAAAACATAGATGATCAATTATAAAGTTGATATCCAACACCATTTTATAAAATATGCTCTATCATGAACTTATTATCGATCTAGATCTCAATAATGTGTTCATGATGTTCATTGGTCATTGAGTCTATTTCCTTCAAACATTGAGACCAGATATCCTTGTAGCCTCTAAATAATAAAGTGTTACCAGTGATGGTAAATAATATTAGGATAAATGATATAAGTGGGTAATGAATAGGTGGGTGAGAATGAAATGTATAATAAATGAGAAATAAATGAAGATCAGGACTTTAAGTCACATGTAATGTTGTTGATGTTGAATTCAACATAATTTTGGTTGTGGTAAGGCCAAAGAACTCTGAAGATACTCTTGATAGGACAACCAATTTTTTCTATTATTTATTCTTGAGAGTATTTACCATCTGATTATGTTATAGATTGGAAGTTATTTTTATTTGATCTTTGGTATTATCTTTAGTATGTAGTGAATAACTAATATTCCTAGCTATTGGTGCCTTGATGAATTTTTCACCAATGAATTTGTTCTAATCATCCCATATTGCCTCTAAGAAGGTTTCACGAAGAGATGCTAACATTTGAATCTGATTGTCTTTTAGCACCTTCAAAAAAAATTCACTAAAATATGTTGAGTTTGATATTTAATTATCCCCTAGTACCTCTAAAAAGGTTTCACTAAAATATTTTTATTCTTCTGCATAAATTTTGTCTTGGTCCCCCTGATATTCTACAAATGATATGTTGCCATGGATGTATTTCAACAAAGTGTGATTATGTCAGTCCTAATCATCATTTTTGGGAGGTAGAATTTCAATATAATGGCTATGTTGGGTGTTAATAATGGTAGGATGGTGAAAGGAATCACAATATTCATATAAAATACTAGAACTTATGTCTATGCTAAAGTAATCATCCTCAAAAATTGTAGAAGGATCACAAATATATTCAAATTGATTTGTAAGACAATTATAACCAATGTTGTAATAACCATGACTATAATATATTCTTGAATCTAATTCTGACACAAGGGACTCTGAATCTAATGTCACAATTGATATTGATTCTATTTTTTATGCTAAATCTAATGTCAGTTCAAAAATGGAACTTAACTCTAATATTTATTCTTCATCTGATGTGTTTTTTCTTTAATGTTTTATTTAATACTAAATGTTTCACAAGTAGTGGCCTGTGATGGCATAATGGGCTCAATAAAAATTCATTCATCTTGGAAGGGTTCCACTAGACTATCTCATCTAAGTGAATCACCTCAAAGAGATGGAATATCTCAATGGACATCTCAACAAAATCATGTCTATCAAAGTGAGACTCCTTAATGAGTGGAAAAATATCAAGAGACAACTCTATAGAGATTGTCTTGTCAAGGAGATGAGGCTCTTTAAAAATAGGTAAAATATGAATAGGTAACTTATCACAAGTTGAATTGTCACAAATGGTTGTTTCAACAATAACATTTTCATTTTGGTTCATAATTGGTTGAAAAATATCAATTTTAAACATATTATGATCCTCATAAGATGATTCTTGAAGAGGTAATGGCTCATGTTGTGGCTCAATGATTGACACATAATTTATAAAGTGGGGAAAATTTGGTTTAGTGGGAACAATAATTTGTGGTTCAATAATGGAATCTCCAAAAATTAGATTATTGAAGAAGGGATAAAAAAATTGGCTCATTAAATGGATGTTCTTCAACAATAGGTTCACCAAAAACTGGTGATGGGCCAAGAATGGTAATGATTGGATGTTTCATAGTTTGGTTGCTCATGAAAACCAAAGGAGGAGGTCCTAAAATGGTAACCTTTGCATGAGATTGATTGAGGAACATGATTGCTCTCATGATCTTGATTGTGGGTCTTGACTATTCACACATGCAAATCATAGGAGATGGAGGACATCCTAAAATGGTAACTTTCATGCATTGTGGATCCTACTATCTCTCACAAGCTAGAGGAGAATAACCCAAAATGGTAACAATGGGACACTTCTTAGTTTGGCTGCTTGTGTAAACCAAAGAAAGAGGTCCTAAAATTGTAACCTTTGCATGTTATGGAGATTACTTACTCACACAAGCTGAAGGGGAACAATGAGGATGGTGTCTAACACCTGGCATGGATGCAATTGGTTTTCAATAGATAGGCCCAAAGAGGGTAACATACTCAAATAGGATGGAGTTCTTATATCCATCATAAAAATGTTCTACCTTGTAACTAGGGCTACAAGAAACCCTATTGCAAGTGTACCTTTGATTCATTTTTAAAAAAGAGTGTTCTCAATGTTTAACAAGATTTTGATAATTTTTTGTAAACATTTAAACAAGATATGAATTTTGATCCTTTTCTTTCAACAAGTGACTAAGAGACTATAAAAGGAGGGTGACTTGGAACTACACATAATTAGAAGAATGAGTTCATGAATTTACTCAAATTTTGGTAAAGTTTAAATCATATATATTGGAAGAGGGTATGATAACTCAAAAATCCATGGTGAAAACTAGTACACCAAAGCCTAGGTTTTTGCGATACGTCAATACCACAAAATCTAGTTCAACTTTGATGAGTTAACACTAGAAAACTAGAATAAATATCTTTGGATTATGAAGAAGATAATGGAAACTAAGAAGCTCATGATATGAAAACATTCAATAATTCTTAAATATAAAACTAAAACCAAATGGGTAGCATAATGTTGCCACATGGTGATAGTGGAGATAGTATAAAATATGTTCTAGGACTTAAAGTGAGAGAAATGCACAATATGATTTAATTCCACCAAGATTATAATGTGATGATGAGTCTATATAATGGCCCTTAATTCAGAAAATAGACAATTGAACCCAAGTTAAAACAAGTTTAATGTGCAAATGGTGAACCTAGTTTAACACATCAACCCTTAAAACTTATAAAGGTTCAATTTTAAATGTGAATTATCAATGAGGGACTTAAGAAAATTTGGAAAATGATTTAAACTCAAATGGGCAACATAACTAAATTGATTATACAAATGATGACACAATGTTTATGATGACAAATTTGAATAGAGAAAAGATTGATTTTCACTTAGACAACGTAATGCCTCCTAGTTCAAGAAATTTGGGGGTAATGTGTTTTGGTTTATGACATTTATGTTTACAAGTAGTTTTGACCCAAAATAAGACCAAGTAATCTAAAATAAAGACAAATAAACAAACTAATCATCTTAATTTCTAAACTAACAAGGTATGGCAAAGTGGGGTTGACTAAACTAATTATTTTAAAACATTTTAGATGGATCAATTACACAAGATGTTAATGTCTAATGTGTCAAAATACGTTCACATAATTTTGGTCTATATCACTTGTCTTATTGTAAAAAGGTCTTGCCCTATTTTCAACCACTACATCCATCACTTATTTAGTGCATTTTGATTTCCAATGTGCTCATACGTCTTGGGTTTAGCCCTAGTGCTAGAATGTGGTTTAACTACTCAAACATCTAATCTTGATGGGGTGATCCCAAATTATATACCCTCCATGAAGAGGGGTTAAAGACAATGTTAGGAGATGAATTCCTAGACCAAGGTTTCCTTAAAGAACTCATAGCAGGTAGTTAAGTCCCCCTAACAAGCCAAGATGCATGAAATAAATGACACAATAGAAAGATTTATGGTCACCTCAAGATCACCCAATACTATTATGATTTTTTGGGGAGGGCTTTAAATGATGTTCTTTTTATGCCTTAAACTAGGCTCAATGTGTGATGAAATGGAGCTTTTGATCCCAAAATTTTCCCAAAGGGGATGGATGGGAGAGGATACACACACATCTCTTTTTACTAAAACATGTAATCAACAAGAAAGTTTTCAAATAATTAAAGTGAGGTTAATCTCATTGCACCAAATTGAAAGTGTTTAATTAGATTCATTACCATCCCCTTGGCTTTATGATTCATAAATGGAAATAATTTCAAACCATCCAAAAATAAGTTGGTGCTTTTGATCCCAAAAGTTCCCTAAAGAGGACGAATGGAAGAGCATACATGCACAACTCCCTATTTACTCAAACAAGTTTAGACTAAACAAATAATGAAAACAACTTGCACAAACTTTGAAGTGTTTTAAATTTTATAGCACTAAATTAAATGTGGTAGTGTTCTTTTACCACCTTGGCTTTAATTTGTAAACTTTGAAATAATAATTAAAACATTCAACATAAACATGTAAATTTTTCTCTTTAAACCCAAAGTGAAAATGCCTAATTATTTTTAGAACATCAAAAAAGAAGTGTGAAAGTACTAATTAATCTTGTTTTAGAACTTGTTCAATTAAAGCCTACAATAAAATGGCCAAAAATTCTTTTAAGTTTAAAACATTTTTCTAAGTGAAATAAATAACTTTAAAAATTAAGCTCTTGGGTTGGGTTAGGTTACACAATCAAGTTAGGTTGGTAGCTGAGTCAGGTTGGCAACTAAGTTAGGATGGAAGTTGAGTTAGGTTGGTAGTCAAGTTAGGTTGACAACTGAGTTAGTTTGGTATTCAAGTTGGGTTGGTAATAACTTTGCAAATTGAGCTCTTGGTTTGAGTCATGTTGGTAGTTGAGTCATGTTGGTAGTTGAGTCAGGCTGGTAGCCAAGTTGGGTTAGCAGTTGAGTTAGGTTGGCAGTTGAGTTAGGTTAGCAACTGAGTCTTTCTACTAACTAGTGTTCATTGTCAAGTTTATTTATGTGAGCCTGATTATATCACTTACTAGGGAAAATTAGTGTTCACTGATCTTGCTACTAGTTATAACCAACTATGGGCAAATTAGTATCATTGATCTAATCTATTGTATCTTGGTTATAACCGCCTATGGTAAAACTAGGGGAAAAATTTGATTATCATGCATTAATGCATCACCTTGTCATTGTTGTTTTCATTTGACTGGCCATTTGCTAGATTTCAGAACTTATTGTAACTTATTCAAGTTTTTCCTTGCCTTTTGTGTGGATGGAATTACTATGACTTCATGTCTTTTGGGACAAAGCAGGTTGTGCTAAATTAATGTTGAAGTCACCTCTATCCCCCTTTTCCATATGCTTTTGCCATTTTGCAATCAATCTAAGCCAAATGATCTCACCATTTTTTAAGTAAGTTTCTTGTAATTTTATTATCTTTTATTGTCAGTAGATGCCTCCTTATTTTACAATATTCTTTGAAGAAAACCCATGATAGTAGGTAGGGGATGAATGGCTATGGCTTCACACTATTACTTAAACTCAATATTTTACAAAACAATTGTTTAATTTCTAATTCTCAGGATCTTTCGAAAAGGGCAAGAGAAGAGAATACTCTTAAAATAAGGCTACTAGATTTGTAATGCTTAGAAATTTTTTGATGCAAACTCTATGGAGGAGAGGCCTATATATAGTATTTCGGGAGGTCCTACCTGAATCACTATTAAGGCGGTGTCATTTCCCATCATACTTTACAGCGTAAAAGCTAATCTATAGGGAAATGCTATTAGATGCGCTAGATGATGATGATGTTTGGTGATGTGGGTCCAACATTGCTTCTGCTTTAGACAATAAGTCATCTTCACTGATTGGATTGAAAAGACACCTGATCTAGAAAGTATTGGAAAGATGCCAGTGTTGGGGTCCAGCTTCACATGCATGATATTGGGGAGTGATATAGAAATAAGATTCCCACTCTAGCTATCTTCGAATAATGGTATGCATGACAGTGCCTTGATCATGGTTCTCATCTTCATGAATACGGTGTGGGCCATGCCTGGTAATCCATCAGTACAGATGTTCATTAAATAGAGACCTGATTTTTATCAGCCATGTCTATAAAGGATGTTTTAATAATTCAGTGAATTGGTGATATAGGAATTCACTGTTTAATCTTTCAATATAGATGACTCCAGAATTTTGATGATGATTAGTCTGGATTGTAGCTTCTGAAGACATTTTTAGATCTTTTCCTACTACATAAGAAATCCTTGTATATCTAGGATGCAACCCTTCACAAAGAATCAGTTCTTGGACAAGGATGTTCAAAGAAGAAAATCCTTGATTATATATTCTAGTGAGATTAAAACCAAGAATGGGTTGATGCATAAGTGTTGCTGGAGGATTTCTGCTAAGCCAATCTGCAATAATATTATCAATACCTCTGATGTGTTCTACTGTAAAATTAAACTGATTAAAAAATGCTTGCTATCTACATATTTACTGTGACCATCCTTTCGACCATGATCTTTTTCTTTAAAGGTCAGAAATCTAGTACATTCGGTAATTACAACAAAATGAGGCAAATGGAGAAGTTTTAACATGAACTTCTCTAAGCATTTCTTTACAACATAGATTTCTTTATCAGAAGAAATCCATTTTAAAACCTCAGGACTGAAAACTCCACTGGTGAATTCACAAATGAATTCTTTATTGTTATGTAAGAAAACAAGTTCTCCTCCCCATGCAATATCGGAGGCATCAGTATAAACCTTCATTTTGTCTAATTTTGGGATATGCAGCTCTGGGAGTGCAGTAACTATAGATTTGATCTTCTGAATGGTTGTTGTATGTCATTCTTCCCAACAAAAAGCTTTTTTTTTTGGAGAAGTTCTTGAAGAAGGAACCTGTCTTCACCAGAATTAGGATAAAAACTATTTAAATAATTAAGCAATCCCAAAAATGCTTGAAGCTTAGATTTATCTAGCTTCTCTAGAAAACTGATGACCTTTTCTTTAATATGTGGCTATAGCTATAGTCTAGAATCTCGAATCACCATTCTGAGGAAGTTACATTCAGTTTTGCATAACTGAATCTTTGTTTCTGAAAGTACTATTCCTACATCTTGAGCTAGTTGAAAGAATTTAGAGAGATGAGTAAAATGGCCAGTAAGAGAATTACTAAAAATTAGTATATCATCAATATATACACACAAAAAGTTAGAAGTGCCTTGGAAGATCTTATCCATGTGAGCTTGATAATATGTTGGGGCATTCATCAAGCTGAAAGGCATCACTGTCCACTGAAAATGGCCAAAACGGTAGCTAAATGTTGTCTTTTCCATGTCAGCTTCTTTGACTCTAATTTGATAAAAGCCTAATTTGCAGTCAAACTGGGAGAAGTATTTACATGTTGCAAATTTATCCAATAGATATCTTTTATCTGGAATTGGATATGGAAATGGTTGAATAATAACATTCAATGGTCAATAATTGATGACCATTCTTTTCTTTGCTCTTTTATGCTCAGAATGTTTGTTTACCATGAAGGCATAACAACAAAATGGGGAAGTTGATTTCTCAATGAAGCCATTAGCTTCCAATTATTTAATCTAGAGCTCCATATCATTATAATCTTGAGCTGGTATTGGGATCTTTTGCCCAATCTTCATATGCTTACCTTCGAGGATTTTTATGTCCATCTTAGGCATAGATTTAGACCAAAACTATTGAGGCTTATCAGAATAGATAGTGGCTTTAATCTTTTCTCCTATCTCTTGTATTTTAGTTGGGATTATTATCTCTGGTATTTAAGTCATTGAACTTGGAAATTGCTCAGTTGCATAAATGAGGTGACAAATTATAGGCCTTTCATTTTCTATAGTAAACATGATACTCTTGGTGGTTGAACCATAGGGTGAGTATCTGTCAATAAAGGCACCATCGAGAAGAATATCTACAGGCATTCTATCTAAGGCAAAAAAGTTAGCATCGAAGATTTTATCTTGAATCCTAAGGGTTTGTTGATGTTTGTGTTTGTTACAGATAAAATTGTTCCCTTGGACATCTAAGCTCTTATAAGCTAAGGCATCATCCAATATCTTCCAATCATGGATGAGTTGTGATTTTGTAAAAGAGAGAGAAGCTCCTGTGTCTATTTGAGCATCTACTAATCTACCATTAATTTCTAAGGTTATGAACTGGGCAAACTTTCCATTAATCAGCTGAGTAAGATAAGCTAGTTGTGGAATTTCCAAAGGAGGAATACTAGTACATACCAGTTTTTGTCTCCCTCGATCCTAAACAATGGATTGTTCAGTGTAGATGTCTTCATTTTTTGGTTCTACTTCTTCTTCTTCTTGGATATTATTGCATTCACCTAGACAGTAATCTTGATCTAAATAGAAAGATCTTTCTACTTCATCATCCTCTTCTTTTTCTTTTATGGGTAATAAAATATCCCACTGTGGCTCTATCTTTGGTGCTTGAATTTCTCTTGGGCAATCTTTGTTGGTGAATTTGTTTTTGATCCAAGAGTCATTGGGCTTGAAAGAGCTCTAAAATTGCAAAGGAAGATGTTGAGGTCTTTGCATTGTTGGTCGTATCTTTGGCATAGAGGGTTGTCTCCCTCTGGATGTTCCTTCTCCTTTAGAGTATCCTCTTCCTTTGGGTTTCTCTGGTCTTTCTGGTACTTCTTGATGATTTCTAGACTAAGTTCCATGTGCTTCATAGTGTAACTGTGAAAAATCATGGTGTCATGGTCGATACCATGGGCATTGCATGTTGGTTAGTGGTTGTTCCAAGTCATCAGCTAATGACTTGAGAGCATCTGCATCATTTTCATCTTCTAAATCACCTTCGAGGAGATCATCTAGAATTGGTTCATAGATGTCATCTTGTAAATAGAGGTCTTCATCAAAATTGACAATATCTCACCACGCTGTTGTGTTGGAAGTAAAAACAGCTTTAACTACAAGATTCTCATAGTGACATTGAGGAGTAATATGGCCAGGTTTGTGATAGATGTAGCAAATAGGCTGCTTGGAAAGAGGATGAGTAGTGTGTCATTTCTTAAGGAAATGATGAGGACGTGCATAGAAATGTTTATAAGGAAAAGAGTGGTGTTGAAAGGATAGGCATTTGTGATGTTGATTTTGTTGTTTGTAGGGTTGAACAAAAGGCCAACAGCCAAATGGGGCTATTTTGGGAAAGGCAGGAGCAATCTGAGATGCCTGATGCTTAATGAGTTTTTGAATAGACTTAGTCTTAGAGACTAAGCACATAGCTTGCTATTTGGAGAAATCAATCACATCTGAGAGAGAGATCTTCAATTGTCAGTCCCTTAAGATCAATATAAGAAATAACTCTATCAATAATATTATATAGTAGAGCATGCAGAAACTTGATCTTAATCTCAGTGGATGAAAAACTCTTGCTTTCATATGCCAATTCTCTGAATTGCTTGGCAAATGCATCAAATTGCTTTAAATCACATAGCTCCATTTTGAGAAGCCATTTTTTAGATTCCAGTTCTCTGTTACCAACTAGAGGTGCAAACTCATTGATTAATAAATTAAATAATGTGGCTAATGAATCAGGTTGATTATGTACACACTCATACTATTCGGCTTCAGACATTGTATTCCACCATTGGTTAATAATACCCCAAAAAAAACTTTGTAGCAAAGCAAGTAGTTCCAACTTGATCTAGATGTGCATTAATAGTGATGACTCTCATAGAGTTACACCATGTAGTAATCTCATTTAAGGGATTTAGGAGATCATCAATATTAATATACCATGGTTGTAATTGGACATGCGTTCTTTGCATAAGGGTAGTATTGGACTACTTTTTGCAAGTCTTGAAATTGGAGCCAAAAGTAATGGGATAATTGGGCTTTTTAGCAGAGGATTTTGCTTGTTGATCTTGTTTAGAAAGCCAGTCTAAACTATCTTCTAGATCATCAAGACACTTGTTTCTGTATCTTCTCTATATTATCTTTAATATACAAAACATCTCGATAGAGACCATCAAAATTCTCTGTGTAAAATTCTAGACTATCTTGTCTAGGAAGATTCATCATTGTGCAAGGTAATTGATCCTTTGGATCACCGCCTTGGTTGATTTCTTCATCTTTAATCAAGATATGGCTTGTTTTGACAGTTCTTTGAGAAGAAGAAGTTGATGGTCTAGATGGAGAAAGGTTAGAAGAATTAACAGACAAAGATTTGGGAAGAATATTTATCATTCTACCATCACTTTTATGTACTGTGGCTTGACTTTTCATTCTGGGAGAAACATTTTTCAACCAGTCAAGTTTCCAATCAGAAGGGAATTCTACAAACTCTATATGGCCTTTTTAAAGTTGGACAGTACCACTCAATCTTCTAGTATAAGGCAGATTTTCTAAAATCTGTGGATGATTAGTATTTGTCATACTATAAACAATAGAAATATTTATAAAAGAGTACTTAAATTCACTGAACATATCAAGACCAAAGAGGGAGGTGAACAATCCCCAACAATCTAAAGATCCATTCTTGACTTCTTTACATCCCTTATCATGGACTGTGATAGAGAGATTAGGACAAAACTCAAAACAAATAACCTCATCATTCAAACAACCAAGACTGGATATTTGACAAGAATGCTTGAAACTAACTTGACAACGATCACACAAAGAAAGATATATGATAGGCTTAATATTATCAAGAATCAAAAGAGTTATATGAATTCTGATAAGACCAAAGTGTAAAAATTTCACATCTTCATGTGACCTGATATAATTGATTTCTGGTTCAGGTAATAGAGAGATTATATTTGTTTGAAAAATCTTCTTTGGCTTATAACTTAAAGTTAACCCGAAAGATTTGATTTGAGGTTTAACAAAAGACATATATGTAGAATTATACACAGACTTAGATTTGAGGAGTTTAGACTTCTTATAGACATGTGAGCTTTAATAGTCAGTGGTTCATACAGACTATTTTCTTTTTCAAAATTTTCTTCTGTAATTGCAATATCTAGACAATCATATATTTGTTCAGGAATGAAAGAATGAAGTTCATAAGTGCCTTCTAACTCATATTCATTTATGATTTCTACTATGGAGGTGGTTTGGGATTTTCTAAATTCCATAGCTGAGAGATTTGGGATCTGGGAATGAGAAAATTTTGATAAAGGAAAAAAGAGAATGCAGAGATAAAAGAGGCCTATGATAATTTAAAAGAGGCCAAAGACTCAATGCAATAAACTTTCTCAAAGAACTTTTCAAAGCAAAGAACCCAAAAATTTGAAGCTAGAAATTCTTACAGATTATCAAAATGCTTCACAATAGTTAACAATGACTCTGATTTGGCTTTGATACCAATCTTTTATTGTCAGTAGATGCCTCTTTATTTTACAATATTCTTTGAAGAAACCTCGTGACAGTAGGTAGGGGCCGAATGGATATGGATTCACACTATTACTTAAACTAAAAATTTTACAAAACACTTGTTTAATTTCTGATTCTTAGCATCCTTCGAAAAGGGCAAGAGAAGAACATACTCTTAAAACAAGGCTACTAGATTTCTAATGCTTAGAATTTTTTTGATGCAAAATCTATGGAGGAGAGGCCTATATATAGTATTTTGGGAGGTCCTACCTGAATCACTATCAAGGTAGTGTCATGTCCCATCATACTTTACAACGTAAAAGCTAATCTATATGGAAATGCTATTGGATGTGCTGGATGATGATGATGATGTTTGGTGATGTGGGTCCAACACTGCTTTCACTTCAGACAATAAGTCATCTTCACTGATTAGATTGAAAAGACACCTAAGCTGGAAGATACTGGAAAGATGCCAGTGCTGGGGTCTAGCTTCACATGCATGATATCAGGGAGTGATGTAGAAATAAGATTCCCACTCTAGCTATCTTTGGATAATGGTATACACGATAGTGTCTTAATCATGGTTCTCATCTTCATGAATACAGTGTGGGCCATGCCTGACAATCCACTGGTATAGATGTTCATTAAATGGAGACCTAATTTTTATCAGCCATGTCCATAAGGGACATTTTAATAATTTAGTGAATTGGTGATACAGGAATTCACTGTTTAATCTTTCAATATAGATGACTCTAGAATTTTGATGACGATTAGCCTAGATTGTAGCTGCTGAAGACATTTGTAGATCTTGTCCTACTGCATAAGAAATCCTTGTATATCTAGGATGCAATCCTTCACGAAGAATTTGTTCTTGGATAAGGATATTCAAAGAAGAAAATCCTTGATTATATATTTTGGTTAGATTAAAACCAGGAATGGGTTGATGCATAAGTGTTGCTGGAGGATTTTTTCTAAGCCAATCTGTAATAACATTATTAGTACCTCTGATGTGTTCTACTAAAAAATTAAATTGATTAAAAAATGCTTGCCATCTAACATATTTATCACGACCATCATTCCAACCATGATCTTTTTCTTTAAAGGTTAGAAATCTAGTACAGTCGGTAATTACAACAAAATGAGGCAAATGGAGAAGTTTTAACATGAACTTCTCTAAGCATTTCTTTACAGCATAGATTTCTTTATCAGAAGAAATCCATTTTAGAACATCAGGATTAAAAACTCCACTGGAAAATTCACAAATGAATTCATTATTATTATTTAAGCAAACAAGTACTCCTCCCCATGCAATATCGGAGGCATCAGTATAAACCTTCATTTTGTCTAATTTTGGGATATGCAGCTCTGGGAGTGCAGCAACTATAGATTTGATCTTCTGAATCGTTGTTGTATGTCGTTCTTCCCAACAAAAAGATTTCTTTTTTTGGAGAATTTCTTGAAGAAGGAACCTATCTTCACTAGAATTATAATAAAAACTATTTAAATAATTAAGCAATCCCAAAAATGCTTGAAGCTTAGATTTATCTAGCTTCTCTGGAAAACTGATGTCCTTTTCTTTAATATGTGGTTGTATCTATAGTCTAGAATCTCAGATCACCATTTCAAGGAAGTTACATTCAATTTTGCATAACTAAATATTTGTTTTTGAAATTACTATTCCTCCATCTTGAGTCAGTTGAAAGAATTTGGTGAGATGAGTAAAATGGCCAGTAAGAGAATTACTGAAAATTAGTATATCATCAATATATACACACAAAAAGTTAGAAGTGCCTTGGAATATCTTATCCATGTGAGCTTGATAATATGTTGGGGCATTCATCAAGCTGAAAGGCATCACTATCTACTAAAAATGGCCAAAAGGGAAGCTAAATGTTGTCTTTTCCATGTCAGCTTCTTTGACTCTAATTTGATAAAAGCCTAATTTGCAGTCAAACTGGGAGAAGTATTTACATGTTGCAACTTTCTCCAATAGATAGATTTTATCTGGAATTAGATATGGAAATGGTTGAGTAATAGCATTCAATGGTCGATAATTGATGACCATTCTTTTCTTTCCTCTTTTATGCTCAAAATGTTTGTTCACCATGAAGGCATAACAATAGAAAGGGGAAGTTGATATCTCAATGAAGCCATTAGCTTCCAGTTCTTTAATCTGGAGTTCCATATCATTATAATTTTGAGCTGGTATTGGGATCTTTTTCCCAATCTTCATATGCTTACTTTCAAGGATTTTTATGTCCATCTCAAGCATAGATTTAGACCAAAACTGATGAGGGTAATTAGAATAGATAGTGGCTTTAATCTTTTCTCCTATCTCTTGTATTTCAGCTGGGATTATTATCTCTGGTATTTGAGTCATTGAACTTGGAAATTGCTCAGTGGCATAAATGAGGTGAGGAATTCTAAGCCTTTCATTTTCTATAGTAAACATGATACTCTTGGTGGTTGAACAATAGGGTGAGTATCTGTCAATAAAGGCACCACCGAGAAGAATATCTACAGGCATTCTATCTAAGGCAAAAAAGTTAGCATGGAAGATTTTATCTTGAATCCTAAGGGTTTGTTGATGTTTGTATTTGTTATAGATAAAATTGTTCCCTTGGACATCTAAGCTCTTATAAGCTAAGGCATCATCCAATATCTTCCAATCATGGATGAGTTGTGATTTTTCAAAAGAGAGAGAAGCTCCTATGTCTATCTGAGCATCTACTAGTCTGCCATTAATTTATAAGGTTATGAACTGGGAAAACTTTCCATTAATCAACTGAGTAAGATAAGCTAGTTGTGGAATTTCCAAAGGAGGAATACTAATACATACTAGTTTTTGTCTCCTTGGATCTTGAACAATGGATTGTTCAATGTAGATGTCTTCATTTTTTGGTTCTGCTTCTTCTTTTTGGAGATTACTACATTCACTTGGACAGTAATCTTGATCTAAGTAGAAAGAGATTTCTACTTCATCATCCTCTTCTTTTTCTTATGTGGGTAATAGAATATCCCACTATGGCTCTATCTTTGGTGCTTGAATTTCTCTTGGGCAATATTTACTGGCAAATTTGTTTTTGATCCAAGAGTCGTTGGGCTTGAAATAACTCTAAAATTGCAAAGGAGGATGTTAAGGTCTTTGCAATGTTGGTGGAATCTTTGGCATAGAGGGTTGTCTCCCTCTGGATGTTCCTTCTCCTCTGGTGTATCCTCTTCTTCTAGGTTTCTCTGGTCTTTTTGGTACTTCTTGATGATGTCTATACCATGTTCCATGTGCTTCATAGTGTAACTGTGAAAAATCATGGTGTTGTGGTTGATACCATGGGTGTTGCATGTTTGTTAGCAGTTGTTCCAAGTCATCGGCTAATGACTCAAGAGCATCTGCATCATTATCATCTTCTAAATCACCTTCAGGGAGATCATCTAGAATTGGTTCATAGATGTCATCTTGTAAATAGAGGTCTTCATTAGAATCGATAATATCCCACCATGCTACTACATTGGAAGTAAAAGTAGCTTTAACTACAAGATTCTTGCAGTGACATTGAGGAGCAATATGGCCAGGTTTGTGATAGATGTAGCAAATAGGCTGCTTGGAAAGAGGATGAGCAGTGCGTCATTTCTTGAGGAAATGATGAGGAGGTGCATAGGAATGTTTACAAAGAAAAGAGTGGCTCTAAAAGGATAGGCATTTATGACACTACTTTTTTTGTTTGTAGGGTTGAAAAAATGGCCAACAACCAAATGGGGCTATTTCGGGAAAGGTGGGAGCAATCTGAGATGCCTGATGCTTAGTGAGTTTTTTAATAGACTTAGTCTCAGAGACTAAGCACATAGCTTGTTGTTTGGAGAAATCAATCACATCTAAGAGAGAGAGAGAGAGAGAGAGAGAGAGAGAGAGAGAGAGAGAGAGAGAGAGAGAGAGAGAGATCTTTAATTATCATTCCCTTAAGATCAATATAAGAAATAACTCTATCAATAAGATTATATGGTAGAGCATGTAGAAACTTGATCTTAATCTCAATGGATGTAAAACTCTTGCTTTCATATGCCAATTCTCTGAATTGCTTGGCAAATGCATCAAATTGATTTAAATCACATAGCTCCATTTTGAGAAGCCATTATTTAATTTATTGATCAATGAGTTCTACTTCGTCATCCTCTTCTTTTTCTTCTGTGGGTAATAGAATATCCCACTGTGGCTCTATCTTTGGTGCTTGAATTTCTCTTGGGCAATCTTTGTTGGTGAATTTGTTTTTGATCTAAGAGTCATTGGGCTTAAAAGAGCTCTAAAATTGCAAAGGAGGAAAATTCTAAAAACATTTATAATATTTCAAAATCCAAAAACATTTTTCCTATCTAAGCCTAGTCAATTATCCTCAATCTACATTACAAGGGTATGGTCATTGTTAGGATTGCTTTCTATTACTTTTATTTTTAGGATTTCTATTTTTTTTTTTTTAGGTTGTTTGTTTGCTTGTATGCTTTCTATTTGTTTCTTTATTTTCTCACTTGCCTATATGTTTGTTTTTAGTAATGTTGCCTTGATTTAGTCTATGTGCATTCATTGGGTGATTCCTTGTGTATTTATATTTAAATCCATTCATATTCATATGTTTACATTGTCATCATGTTTTTTATCATTGGTACATTATTTTCCCTTGAATGTTGGATTTTGAGAGTCAATCCTTACCCATATTTTGGCCTAGTCCTCATAATCTTCTATCATGAGGCTCATCATAAAATGCAACAACAAAAATCAGCTTCAAGACATCTACTTAGAAATGAAATCATCAACATCTCCTTGACACCAGCTTCCCAATCATATCCCAAACAAAGTAATTAAAAATGAAATAATTTCAATCATTGTTAGTTCAAAAAAGAATCTCTCTACTATCAAGTTATTCCAATTCATCATTATCCTCTGTATCAAGTTACCCAAACCATATTTTCCATCATTAACCAATCAAACATGTTTTCCATAATCAAGGTTTCATGATTATAACTACCTATGGACAAATCATTGTACACCATCCCATCTACATTTCTCAATGATTATAATTAGCTTTGGGAAAATCATTATGTTCTCACCAATTTACTCTTTTTGCCTAAATAGGGGCATGTTGTTATATTTTTGTCTATCCTAACTGAGGTAGCTCCATTTTTTCAATGATTATAAACTCTTTTGGGAAAATTATTTTGTTATCATACCACATTTCCACTATCAAGGTATAATTGTTATAACCACCTTTGGGAAAACCATTTTACACCATCTTACTTGCATTCTCAATGATTTTGACTACTTTTTCAAAATTATTGTGTTCTCACCCCCATCATCTCCATATATTTGGTCCCCTCATTTGGCTTCTTTCTTTTGAAGGACCGTTTGTTGACCTACTTGTGTTAGTCATTCCCTCAATGGAACATCATACAGTTCATCAATTATTGTAAAAGTTGTAAGCATACATGACCCTTTCATTCTTTGAGAAGATGTTATTGTGTTTATATCTTGCAATGCCTTTCTAAATAGGGGCAAACTGTAGACACCTAAAATTGGCCACCAATGAGCTCCAACTAAGTTTTTGACCACTTTCTATAAAAAATATATATATAATTTGTCCTAAAAACACTAAAACATGCTAAATGATGTGAACTTGTCATATTCAAGTGCTAATTTTGGCTAGAGTATCATTAAATATGGAAATACAATTTATGAAGTAGTTAACTTTGATCAGATCATTTCGAGTCAAAATTATATTTTTGCACATGGGTGCTCTAGATTTCTCTTTTTTACTAATTTTTTTGTACATCATACACCATTGTTATTTTGTGTTGGCAACATCATAAATGGGAATATAATTTCAACACATCTAACATCACTTTCTAATTCTTCCTGAGTTAAATTGTGACCCAATAATATGAATTTCTAACCATTTCAATTAATTTAGGGCTAATTTCCAAAGAATTGTACTAAACATGATTTACCTTATTTAAGATAATTAATCCAAATTTATATCTTAAGTAATAATTCCATAGAACTTATTGAATATCTTAATATTGGAAATTGATTCTTAATATTTGCATCACCTAGTGACATCACCTATGGGATGGCATCCATAAGCCACAAATACATAAAATATCAAGATTATGAGTCTCCAATGTCTCTTTAATGCCTCCCATGCCTCTTTATCCTAAATCATTATGAGGATATTTATGGATTTAATTCCAAATATTAGATTAATCCATGGCCACACATGTCAATCTTGAGATGGATGGTCATGGTTGATCCTGAACTATTTTGAAAATATATAAATAGAAGAGCCTTGAACATCATTTTTAAGCTTGATTTGTGCAATGTTATAATGATAAATTATCTTCACAACCCTTTGTGTTGATCATTGTGTTTCATTAGCAAGTTTCATTTGATAGGCTTGATTATAGATTTCATCTACTTTGAGCCTAAGTTATACAAAGAATTATTGAGGCATTGGAGGAGTTTGGATACCATTTTTTATAAAGACAAGAGCTCTTGATCAAGGGGAAAACATGCTTAAGAGTCGCTCTTGGATGGTGGATTCACTTCGGAAGGTATAAGTTTCTTGATTTCTTTCATTTGTCTTTCATTGTCATTAGCAAAGCCCGCATGAATAGATAGGCTAAGTTTTGTTGTCCTTAATGCATTTTTCATGATTTATTGACTAATGTTTGACTAAATTTATTTTTAATCCTCTCTACACCATAAAATCTGAAGCTATTAGTTGGAGATCTAGGAATTCTAACTTAGACACAAGGGCACCATTATCAACTTGATAAAAATTAAAAAATTAATTTCTTGGTCAAAATCAAAATTTTAAAACTCCTTCATTATCAAAATTAAAAATCCAAAAGATTGAAATAAATTTCAGAATTTTTGATGGTTTTTACAAGGTTCTGGTCTCTTCAAATCTTCTACAGGGGCATCATATTTCTACCTGGAAGGCTAACAAAATTTTAAGGTTTCTCATGTCCTATTTAAGGTGTTGTGAAAATCTAAAGTTTTGCCTAGGCATTATTATTCTCCAGGATGCATGCTACAACTAATTCTATTTCATATAGTTTTTAATCAGTATTTAAAAATAATTTTAATTTCACTTATTTAATTTCCATGCAACCTCGATCCCACCAGTGTTTAATTACTTTTTACTAAAAAATTAAATAATTTGTTACATTTAAAAATATATATTTTTACATACACAGTGGATTTAATTATATATATATATATACATATACATATATATATACATATATATATATACACATATATATATATACACATATATATATACATACATATATATATATATATACATATATATACATATATATATATACATATATATACATATACATATACATATATATATATATATATAATTAAATTAAAAAAGAATTTAAATATTACCTAATGCATGTAAACATTCAATAAAGTGTTCTATAAGGGTTGGTGGTAATAATTTTATTAAAAATTGCAAATGGGTGGTTATGTGTTTAAAACCCCCTAAAATCAATATTTTTTGACTTGGTCAAATAAATTTTTTAAATTTAATTCCTTTTTTTGGTTTGCACACCAAATTTTCATGCATCTAAACCCTAGTTAATCTACAAACATATTTTGACTTTCAACCTAGTGAATATTTTTTCAAATATAGTCATATAACTAGTCGATCCCTAGATTTGGGTGACTTTCAGACACATATACGTGGTTCATTTTACATTTTTAAACATACTACTATTAATTTTATAACTTTTTTAATAATAATGTAGAGGTGGTTGTTATAAGTGTGACTCTTTTGACACCTAGTTTTGTATAATTCTAAATCAGGGTTTTATATTATTTGGCATCTAAATTATGTGACCAAGTATAGTTTCACTTGTTATTTATTTGACATCTAAATTCTATGATAAAGTATATTTTCAATTTTTATTTACTTTATTTTAAAATCAAAATATAAAAACTCATTAAAATGTTATGTTTCTTAAAATTATTTTTACATTAGTATATTTTTTTGACACTTGTGACACCTTATTTTGTCACAATCTTTCACAATTTTTTACTTTGGCTAACATTAAATTGAACAATTATTGTGTGTTTGAATTTTTTTTTTAAATTTTAATTAAGATAAAATTCACACTAAAAAGTTTCATTTTATACATTTGTTTGCTATTCTTTTTAAAGGGAAGCTATGGCTTTGCCTCATTTTTTCTTAGATAAATCTTAAATTCTTCATGGAAATAGTTATAATATATGTAACATTCATTTTAAAGATGAATTTTTGGCCCCAAGTTGTGTAATATTGTTTTTGGGATTGAAAAAGCACATTTTGAATGACATTTGAATCTAGAGCTTACTAATGTATTTCAAGAGAAATCATAGGAAGCTATGTCCATTATCTTGCAGAGTGTTAAGGATGAATTCTTTCTCCAAATAAATAATTAGGAGTATTTTAGTGATACTTTCAAACTCCTTGAATACATGAATGATGGAAATCTTCTGTCAAACATTATTAAGTTAATCCTTGAATTGATAACTACACCTATGAAAGATGATGAGAAAGTTATGATTTTTTTGTTAAAATTAAAAACATTAAAGCACAACTAGATGGATGTAATTGTAATTTGATTCAAGATTAATTGATCTATTTTATCATTTAATTAAATATTCATGAAAAATTTATAAATTTAATTACAATTTTGAATTTGAAGTATCAAATTGAGAAAGATATCCCTAACCTTACCACCTTGTCTTCTCTTCTGATGGCTCTATGTGATAACATAGTGGCCAAAAATGTAATGGTAAAAATTTAGTATGAAAAAACATCATGAAGATAAAATGTATCAAGGAAAAAATGTAGAATTATTGGTAATGACATGAAAATATAGCAAGGAGCATAATTAGGACATTTTAGTGATTATCACATTATTTATTTGTTGTCTAGTTCATTTTGGTGATAGTAGTTAACATTTCACAGTAGAAAAGTAATGCACCAAATTTACAAGAAAAATACTAGAATAAAATGTGATTTCATTAGTTTTGACCTTTAGTTGAAATTTGTGTCATATTCTATGTGAGCATGTCCTTTTCTATGTTTCATTCCTGTAATGTTTTTTTCTTTCTAGATTTTGTCCTCACTATTTTTTATCCTTGATATGTTTTTATACTCCATTTTTAACCACTACATTTTTGTCTGCTACATTTTTAATGGATACCCTCATAATTCAAGAAGATAAATTTATGACCATTTTGATTCTAAATAGAATGTCACTCAGTCACTTCTCACCTTAAATAATATTTATGATAATATTAAGAACTAGAAATCTAACCCTTATCTTTCTTATGGCTCAAATGGGAACAAGAATTATTGTAATAAGAATCATAAACCTACATTTAATGAAACTAGTAATCTATGTGGTAAATTTAGTCATAGAATGGAAACCTATTATCAAAACAAAGATAGAGTTAATATTAAAACTTTTAAAAATAACAGAGGTAATATATCTAAATAAAAAATAAAAGAATTAGAACCTTAATAAGGATAACAATCAGGATCAAAACATTATTACTTTATAGCCTAATTTATTTGCTTCAAATGAGAATGAGTGGATTATATATAGTGGTGAATCAAACCATATGACTTGTCTATATGATATTTTGTGTGATTCTACAGATATCTCTAAAAATATTTATTTAGGAGATAATTATTTCTTACAAATAACTCAATAGGGAAATGAAAAATTTTCAAATATGATAAATGATATTTTCTATGTACCTAAGCTGAAAAATAACTTGTTATATTATTCACAACTTATTAATGATAGTTTAATTGTAACATTACTTAAATATATCTAGTCTACTATAAATCAATCTAGATATACTATTGTTGAAGGTGTTCAAAATAATGGTTTATATATCTTCTCTCCTTCTGCATGTTTTATTTCATGACATAGTAAGAATGAATCTCAACTATGGCATGAAAGATTAGTACATGTTAATATTATAAGTGTACATGATATGTATTCTTAGAATATTTTTCTTAGACTCCCTTATATACCTTATATTCATGAAAATTGTGAGAGTTACTTACATGATAAGTAACATACTAACCTTTTTCACAAGAATCATGATGTGAATTCTTCACATCCTTTAGAATTGATTCATATTGATCTTGTATGACCATTTGAAGGTGTATATATTAATTTTTATTTGTATAATTTTTATTTTATTTATGATTATAATAAAATTATTTGGTCATACTTCATTAAAAATAAATCTGATGTGTTCTCTAAATTCAAATAATTTAAAGCTTTTATTGAAAATACAATTGATTTTTCTATTAAAAGATTAAGAACTGATAATGTGATGAATATATTAATAAAGAGTTTTATTCTTTTTATATTTTTTATGTTATTAAAATTTAATTAACAACTCCCTCAACAAAATTGTATTATTGAAAGGAAAAGTTGAACCATTGTTGAGATGGTCAGAATAATGTTTCATTCTACAAATGTTCCTCCTAGTTCTTATGGGCCACAACCATGAATAATACTAAGAATATTATGAATATAATACCTGCTTAATCTTTTCACTTTTATAAATAAAAAATACATGTATACTCATAGCATTTCATTTTATTTGATAAAACTATTTTGTTGTTAGTTTAGACATACTAACATTATTGATAGTGTCTCATCTACATTGTATTTTTTATTAAAATTATTTATTTTAACTCTTGAAAATGTTTATTACAATTATATTGTAATAGATATATTTTTCTTCGATGAGAAATAAAATATAACACACACACACACACACACACACACACACACACACACACACACACACACACACACATTATGATTATTTTTAGTTCATATGAATTATCATGGAAATACATTATATTCATAGCATCATATTTGAATTGACAAGATGATCATGTTTAGTTATTGTATTTGATAATAAGATCATGCTTAGTGATTTTGGATTTTTTGTGTTTCAATTTCTTAGATACTCTCATTTTATTATTTCATCATTTGATTGTTCATTCTAACATCCTTATCTAATTCATTTGATAATAAGATACATTATCAAATGAAAAGTGTAAATGGATTTTGTATTATTGTCTCTTCATCATTTACTTTAATATGAATTCTTTTCATGTATCTCTAAACTTATTTGTTTCAATCTCATATCTTTTTGATTGGATGATGGCATTTCATGCTAAAATTATCCATATTTTATATATGAGAGGTTATACATCAATATTTTGTTGAAGCATATTAAACTTGAAAAGTTTTGATCAGACTCAAATGATAAAATGAGTTATTACTAATAGGATATATAATGTTTGGATAAACATAGTATCATATTATTTGTAAATTATTTTATGTGTATCGCATGACAATTGGGGATGCTCATCTTGTCAATATTGGATGCATCCAATAATGAATTACATACAATAATTTTTGTTTTTTTCACTAACTTTGTAATCAAATTAGTGAACTTATTTTCCTATAATATAACTTGATTATTTTAAAATATATTTTACCATAGAAAAACATATGTCATATTTTTATATACTTGGTTATTGATATGTTATTGATATTATGATATAATGAATATATTTTTGCATATGTGTTTAAGTTTTGTGTAGGTCCATAACACTCAAAATTTAAGTATATTGAAGATTTTATGCATTTTATCTAATATAAAGTCCTCAATGGTGACATAGATCTATATTTTTATCCTAAGATGAATAAGTGAAAGATATCCTCATAAAACCACTTGGTGCTGCTGAGTTATATCAATTTTGTGTAATGCTAGGCCTCTAAGAATTTCCATTAAAGGATCATGTGCATGACAATGCCATTTCCTAATAGCCATGTGTTTCTTATTCTTCTCTATACTTTCTCCCAATTATATAACATTGTAAATTTCATGGGGAAGTATTAATTTTATACACAATTTAGAAAATCATACATTGTAATGGATGTCCTTATGATATAAAAGGCTCCAAATATGCTTAGCTGATTATTCAAGGTAAACTATGACATGTAGTCTCATGATTATGCTATTTTAAACTTTATTTTGAGTAGTTTATGGTTTATAATTCTTTTTATTTCAAAAGGTGATGTTTGGCATGATGAAAAATTTTAAATCCTTCAATCGTGTACATAGTATAATTCTCTTTTTGAGGTGACTATGACATTTATCCCCACTTAGCATTAAAGGGGAGTGTTAGAACATATAATTCTAAGTGAGATTAATTAACACTTAGCCTTGGTACCAATTAAATAAATAATAATATATTATTTATTACCATGAGGTAGAAACCTTGTGATAATAACTAATAAAGTTATAATTATTTAATTATTACCAAATTTTAATTAAATTATTTTATCAAGATAGATAGACCCATTATTTTTAAAATGGTCACCTCCATTGGTATTTCAATATAAATAGGGTTTTACTCATTTTTTTAAATTATTTGCATATGAAACTATTTTATCATATTCAGCGTGTAAAACTTGTGAAGGATATTTGATAGAAAAAGTGAGAAGAGGAAGAATATCTCGTATTGGGTCTTGGTTTCTCAATAATTTTAATAATCATCATTGGTGTTTTTTACCTCTTTGAGGTTTTCTCATGGTAAATAAATGTGTATTATGTCAATTAGTATGTGCTCATTTCTATGTTTTGCTTATCAATTATACTCTAGATCCTATCCTATGTGTATTTATATATACTGATTTACCAATTCTTACATGTGCATGATATCGATCATGGCACCATAGTACATGTAATACGTAGTATAAATGAATGATATAAATCATGGCATCATATTAAAAAGCATCAAAAACATAAGTAACATCATAAAATGAACTGGAATTTGTATATGGTGTCACACATAAGGCCTAGAGGCCAAATACAAGAGAGATTTAAATGTTGCGTAAATAGACAAGGCCAAGTGAAACATGAAAATGTTAAAGTGATTCCATAAAATAAATAATGTGCACATAAAAGGACATGATCCACACAGAATAAAAAACTAAGTTACAACTCATCATGTAATGAAGTTTTAAAAAATCATAGAATAAATGAAGTAGTGTACATCTATCATATGGATCTACATCATTGTTAAAAAATATCATCCTCATGTATGTAAAAAGTATATTATGAGTGGTTAGGAAAAAATTTGTAGGAAATATATCTTTACATGATATAAAGGTTATGGATGAATACAACATGTTAAATTGTTCATGGAGAATGAAAATATGCCCCAAACTTAGTAAGGATTTGGGTACTACGGTAATCCCTACATCAAAACCATGAAAATATATGTCCTTTTCACACTCAAAAACCTCATGAAAATAAAATTTATTAAAATGAAATATGTAATCTATCTTGATATTGAATACATGATATATGGAAAACAATAATCTATTAGCAATTAAAAAATGCTTCTTAGGTTCTGATTTTTTATTTTTAAATATATGTTGACTTTGTTTTTGTTTTTGTTTTTTTGGTTTTATTCCATATTCTGAGAAGATGATAAAAATAAATAATTCAAAAAATTGAACAAAAAGGGAAGAGTTTAAAAAATCATCAAGAAGGTGTTAAAGTATAGTTAGGTAAGAATTAATACAAGACATGTGCCCCCAATGTATGTATAAATGAGTCATAGTAATGTAGTTTAAATTAGTAAGATAAATAATAATGTACATGATCCTCAATGGGTAAGAGACAAATGTGATCATATAAGTGCAAACAAGGATATAATTCATTAATATCATTTTTAAGGTAGCTAATTTAGATTATTTTAATTGGTTTGAAAATTAATAGGGTAAGTTCCCAAAGTGTAGATAAATCCAAGGGATAGAAAAATAGAATAATTAGAGATAAGGTAAAGGGAAGGAATTTATGTAAAAATTTGAATGAAAATTAATTAACAAAAAGACATGGACCTACTAGTAGATTGGGAGAAAATAGGAATTTTTGTCCAACCAAGGATATCATGAAGAGGATGCACATATTTTTACCTAACTACATTATATGAAGGAATGATTTATTATGGAGGAAAAGTGCCAAATGTGGGTTCTAATAAATCTAAATTATGGTAATATGTTATAATGTAACCCTCTCAATAAATACTCATATGTATTTTTAAACTTATGTTTTCATGTGCCATAGGAGAAGATGTAATAACATATACCTATGATGATTTTTTTTGAATAACTTGTGGTGATTTAGAAAATTAAGATCACTTTTTATGTGCCACTTTCTGCTTAGGAGAGTGTAACATGTTTTTTGAAACTAATGTAATGTGATCATGTGTAATTATATCATGATCATAAGTGGATGGATAAATTTATCTTTTAATTTTCTCATGTTCATAGTTGGATAGAGAAATTTATTCTATAATATGATATGGAATTTGTTATTGAATAATTATATATAAATTTTCATTACCATGTTTCTCAATGATTGTTCTATGGATTTTTTCCATAGGAGAATTAAACACCATTAATTCCAAAGGATATTTTATTGCATTCCTATAATTTTGATCACTTGAATATCATAAATATACTCAAGACATTTAATCACTGTATAAGGTATCTATCTAATATTTTGTATCAAAGGGTGTCCTAATAGCATACCAAATACCCATATACTTAGTAGAACTAAGAATTGAGTGGGAATTATGAGATGGCCCACTTTTAAAGGTGACACTATTTTTTCAAGAGTATCATGTGTATGACCATCGAATTCTTCGACAAATCAATAAGTATCATGTAATTCTTTCTCTATATAAACAAGAGAATATAAAATTATTATGGTGCAAACATTTTTAATTGAACCATTGTCTATCATTAAACTATGTATTTATTACTTATAAACATATGCTCGAATTAATAGTGCATGTTTATTTGATTCATAATCAACAAGTTCATTATCATCTAATTTAATCATAGGACATGGTTCCTTTTGGGTAGTAACTATAACAATTATGACATCAAGTGGATTTCCATATGTAGAAGGAGGATGATGAGAATTATATACATATTGTACATAATTATTCTTGTTATTTGCTTCATGATCTAGAAATAGGTATTTATACATTATAAAAATTACATTATGATTGGTTTGGGGGTTTTCCTCTTCATTTCATATGCTAATATCAATTAATAAATTATGTTCTCATTAATAATATCTTGAATTTTGCGCTTAAGTTTCAAACATCTATTTATGTAATTCCCAATACATCTATGGTAGGCACAATATGAATTTCAATCAAAAAAATTATATTTGGTATAGACATGTTTACTTCCATTGGTGGATGATGAGTGATAATATTACATTCAAGTATATTTTACAATAATACAGGAGGAGGTGAATGTAACCTTGAAAATTACCTCCTTGGTGGAACTTGTAACTAAATATTTTGTGTTGGGTATGAAATAACATTTAATTTAATCTTATCTTATTTATTATTTCATTTAGTTTTATTTTATAATTTAGGTTGATTTTAAATTTAACATTTGAAGTGGAAGCAACACTTGAAGCACACTTAATCTTGTTCAAGGTAAGCAACTAGAGGTCATGTTATTTGGTTGTATGGCATAGTCCATAAAAAGGTTTGAACTTATTAGAAACAATTGACTCTTGAAATGGGGATATAAAAATTTGAGTAAAGATATCCTAAAGCTCATTATTAGTGATTGGTCTAAAAAATCTATCTATGTTTATCCCTAATCTTTCTATAAAATTAAAATAAGTAGCAATAAATGTTTTAAAAATAGTGGGTTCAACACAATATTTTGCCTATTTTGAATTGAATTTAATCAAATCTAATAGAGTTAAACTATTGAAAATATAATGCTATAATATATAGATATTCCAATAAAATATAATATATTACCAAATTTATAACTTGATAAAATATTAAAAGGGCATAATAATCCCTAAAATAGGATGTATTATAACTATGTTGACTACTAGTGACTGATTTATGCTTTAAAAGATATGTGAACTATGTCACATCCAAAAATAGAGTTATAAACTATGCAAGGGTAAGGTTTCACTAAAGGAAAAGGATGCATTGTATCATTGTCTATTTATTATGGTTGTGTCTTGGTTGATTGTGCACCTAAATTATTGATATGGGTCTATGTAGATGATTGCAAGGTTTTTCCAATTTTGTACAAGAGTTGAATAAATGCACCAAATACCTATAAAATACAAATCCTAGTCCTAAACATTAATATATAGTACCTAGATAAAAAGGAGGAAAATTGGGTAGTAGGAATGGTTGAGTTGGCCTTAGAAACACATTGTAATTTAATGCTACATATATATCCCAAAAGAGCTCTGGGTTGATGTAATTTTACTTACTAGGGTGATTGTGTAATATGTGATTGTGAAACTATATCCAAGTAACTATAATATTAATTGAAATAATTGATAATGGATGCCTTTGACTTGAGATAAATGATATTAATTTTTTTCCCATCATTGTTATAAAGTGGTAGAATTGAAATTGGAATAAATAAATAAATTTTTAGTGTGGAGTGCTTTGAAAATAACTTGTTAAGTTCCTTCAATTAAATGCCTTGATGTGCATTTATAGGGTAATCTTTAGAATATTTTTTATAACCAACTTTATGAAAAACACATGAGATCCATTTTGAAATGTCTCAATTTTTAAAGGTGACCATTGTAGCATAGGGGGCAAGTCACATCTAGGGGATAAGGCCATAGTGCAAACCTACCCCATAGTGTTGTCTTATCTCATAAAGATAAAGACTATTGTGAATGGTCTAACATGTAATTGTAGGATGAATACAAATGAATATAATTTGAATAGGGATGTTTTTATCATATTTTTAGTATTTTCAAGATATTAAAATCTCTCTTATAGATTGTGAGTTAATGAAAACAAAAATAAACCAAGGGAAGAATATCAATAATAAACATTATCAATTAGTTTAATGATTAATTTTATGTGTCTACACCTTTTTTATTAATCCAAAAGGGAAAAAAAATCAAGCTACCTATCCAAAAAATATAGACCACATTGTAAGGGAGGGTTAAATTTTTTAAAGTAACCATTATAAGGCTAAATATCATGATCAACCCATAGGGGTCAAGACCAACTACTATTATTGACCCAACTTGATGATCATCTTGCTATGAAAATATGTGAATTTTGGTATTTCAATATTCCATTTAGATGGTTAGATGTGTCTTTAGCATTTATAAACTTATATTAGGTGTCATATATAAAATTATAAAATGCATAGGTCCATAAAAGTGTTTATGGATACAATGAGGTGGAAAAATAGGTATTTATTAAGTGCACAAGTTAATTAAAGTAAAATAGGAGTAAAAATAACATAATAAAGTACTCATGACTGGATTATGATGTCTAAAATAACCTAAACTTAGGTTTTAAAATTAAATTATAAATATGACATATTATTTTAATATTTTTTATGCACCATAGTTTCAGGTGGTGGAATTAAACAAACTACTAATACTAAAAAAGGATATAGTTTTTGATAAGAGATTAAAAATATGTATGATAAATTAAATGATCAAGGAATTCAAAAACTTTGAAGAAGAAACGATATTTTGGTTAGATGCATGAGATTATTTAAATATTTTATTCAATAAAATATAGAACCACACCATAGTTTTAGTGTGTTTGCTTTCTTTGCATTACCTTCTCATCTTTTGTGTGTGTGTGTGTGTGTGTGTGTGTGTGTGTGTGAGAGAGAGAGAGAGAGATAGAGAGAGATAAATCTCTCTATGTAGAAGGAATAATTTTAATTTATCTTAAATAGGTTATGTAATTTTAATATTTAATTATTTTTTTGTATAGATGATAATATATGTTATCATTACCCCATCTATACTAAAAATATTTGATGATAAAATTGAAATTAGCATTATATTTCAACTTTATTCTCTATCTCTCTTTTTGTAGAAGGAATAATTCAAATTTATAATAAAATAGGTTTAATTTAAAATGATTCATAATTGACATTATTTATTTTTTTCTTGTCAAAATAATAATATATGTTATGGGTACCCTTCTTGGATCATAGTAAACTATGATTGATGTTGTAGTTGTGTTCCAAAGTCTAGTATCTCCCCAATACCACTTCATTAATAGATATAGATTGGTGATAACACATCATAAATTATCTTTTATATCTTCAATTCATGATAATTTACTTCATATTTATATTTTTATGCACATCTATAAATCCATATGTATGATCCATAATATACACCATCACTAATATATGTTAGGTCATATATCCTAGCAAAACCCTTTAGGTTACTTGAGGAGATTTTATAATCACCCTAATGTTATTTTTTTGCTATCCACTTTGTCATTTTATACACATCATTTTAATGCATAATTATCTAATTTTGATGTTGTGAAATGGAAACCACTTTCTAAGGATTTGTAATATACATTTGATCCTTCAAAATTTAAGAGGAGAATATCTTCCCACTTTAGATACTCAAATTTGTCAAAATTATTTTCTTACAATGTATTTTATCCACCTTAATTATATGGATCTTAGCTAATAATTAGTTAATTTGTGGTGCATGTATTTTATTTTTTCTACTTTTAAAGATACATATTATTAAAGGCTTTCCATAAAAAATTTACATGAAATTATTGGGATTGGTTATATAAACTTAGTAATGGTTCTCTACCTACCTTCAAGATGTTACAAGATATATTATTATGGTATTATCATAAGCACAAAATTATTAAATTATTATTTGAATACTTATAAGGTTTAAATCAATATCATGATAAATCTGTTATAGATTACAATATATGATTCAAGAATGCTTTACACTCTTTGACATATCAACCCTTAAATTTGGAAATATAATTCACATTTAGTAAGAGTCTCCTTTCTCCATTGATATAAAGATAATTTCATAATCCTTATTCTTATTTTGAGAAATTATATATGGATGTATACAACTATGCATGTGATCTTGATATTAATAATACTAGTATCTTACAAGATTAATACCACCTTCACCAAATCATCAAGTTACCAATCAAAAGGTGGAATCCAATGTATTTTATCTATAAGGAAATAATATTTTCAAGGATTTATACCAAAAAAAATAATCCACAAAATAATTTAATAAGGAAACACATCTTCCTTCTATAGAAAAATTTAATGACCTAGAATAATTGGTAGAAGGCTTACACAAAGGAAAATAATCAGTTTATAGAATAGATCAAACAATAAAATAATATACTTCCACTAAGAAAGGACCACTTTAGTTTGATCACCTTTAAAATCAACCACATGGTATCTTACACACATTACTATATAAATAGATGATTAATCTTCCTCTAAAAAATTATCATCCACCTCATAGACTTGACAAGATAAAATATCAACAATTTTGCACTTATCATGATATTAAAATACATTGTGTTTATGATCATTATGTTTTAAAATAAAATCTTATAGAAGTTATTGATAGAGAACCTATTAAATTTTATATTAAGAAAAAAAGGTCTTCCTCACCCACTTCTTATATTCATTATTATAATAATGTTGAGACATCCAAAAATATTTCTACTAAAATGAATGGTCTATTCACCTTTGCAGAAATAAACCACTACAATAAGTCCTTATTCTAGTTTATATTATACTAAGACTTAATTATCCAAAGATACTACCACTCAAGAACCATTAGTCATTAAATATATAAATATAGGTGATAATAAAAAATCCAAGGTTATGGACACTAAGGAAACACATTTTATAAATCCATGAAGCAATTTAGGTGGCAGTTCCACCCCAATTGATGACAAAACTTTCGGGAGCCATAAATTTTGCACCGTAGCTCCAATTGACTCATCGTTTGAACCGTTGGAAAGATAAGAATGAGGAGAAAGTCATGAGATGGAATGGATATATTCTAAATTAATTTTTACCCTTGAAAACCCAATGGAAGTGTCCCAAATTTAAATTTTAGTAGTGTAGTCTAAACATAGTAAGTTTCTAAAAATAGTAATTCCTCAAATTCTGTATTGTTTTAAAGCATGGAAGTCAAACCACTTAATATCCATTGATATTTTTGACCTTCCACATCCTCCCCCTACTTTCAAAATAGGTATAAATGAAGATGTAACCTGAAATGGAAAATTAGACATTTCTTCCCAGAGATAAGCATATAGTTGTATTGTGATCTTGAGTAATAATACATCTATTTCAGAGAACTCATTGTTATTGTGTTATTTCTATGTTATTTAAATATTTATCAGCCAAAACTTATAAGTTTTGGATTAGTGGTATCAGAGTGGTTTGTCTTGAGAGTGTATGATCTTAAGGATGAGGTCAGGCTATAAGAAGCTTGGGTGGAAAACAATAGAGCTTCCAAACTATCTACCTATTCACTCCAAATGACTTCAAATAGTGGACAACACTGAGACATCCAATCCTTTCAAGTAAATGGCGATTGAATCCCTCAAATGGCAATAAGCATAGATGCTACAATAATTTACCCAAATTCTTCAAAAACTCTCAATGGGGAAATTTTAGCTCCTCAGCTGCACTTCTTGGCTCCTCATCCATGGAATGTCCTTTCGGTGCCCCAACACCCTTCAATGTTTAGGTGAATTTTGATATTCCTAAATTTGAAGGTAAAATCAATGCTAATGCAGTATAAAATTGGCTATATCAATTATCTTCCTACTTCTCTGTAAACAAATTCACCGATGGAGAAAAGATCACTTTTGCTCTTTTGAAAGCATCATTTCTCATGAAAAATTGGTGGGAAGTGTACAAAAAGAGGTTCAGTATAGATGACATTGGCCTTGAGGTGGAACCTACCTAGGATGATTTTGTGGAAGTGGTGAAAGAAGAATACTATCCCATTGGAGCATATGATGATCTGTACATACAATGGCAACAACTTCACCAAGGTAAGGACCAATCTATTCAAGATTACATAGATATTTTTCATTCTTTGTTTGCAAGATTGGGCATCCAAGAAAGTGAGAAACATAAGACTCTCAAATATCATGGTGGACTATAATGGTACATATAGGGGGAAATAGAACTCTTCAATTTGGAAACCCTTAGTGAGGCATACAAATTTGCAGTGAAGATTGAGTAGAAGCATTGCAGAAAGAATACAAAGAGTTATCCCTCAAAATGGAAAAGTGATAAGGAAGGTCAAACACGAGGACAAAATTGGAAGAAAAAGGAGTTTCAAGATAAGAAACACCAGAAGGGGAAGGTGGTAAAATGGTGTGAATACCACAAAACTACAAATCACTCCAAAGAAGAATGTTGAGTCATCAAGTCACTACTTTTTGAGTCATAATACTCAACATCTACTACTCTATCTCATACACAGCCCACAATTGAAGAGGATGAAGAATAAATTGTAGAAACTAAGCTTGACACCATTGTCACTTCATCATAGACCCATAAGGAAAGGCCAGATGACAAGGAAAGATTGTTTCACTCCAAATTATGGGTAAAAGGTAAGCCTCTACATTTCATTCTTGATAGTGGGAGTCAATAGAATTTAATCTTTGCCAAAGTTTTGAAAAGTCTAAATCTATCCATAAAGCCTCATCCAAAGCCATACAGTATTATATGGTTGAGCCCAGGGAGAAACCTTTGTGTCACCCATCAGTGTCTTCTTTCATATGAAATAAAATCTTTCCAAGATGAAGTCTTGTGTGATGTGGTCAATCTAGATGTTTATGATGTACTCCTTGGTCAGTCATTCATGTATGAGTGACATGGAATCTATGAATCACGAACTTGAAGAATCACCCTTACTCTTGGAACATGGTGCTATAGGGTACCATAGGTACCACCTCTAACATATGTCTCCCTGATCATTTCTAAGAAATGTAAGAGATTGGTGGAGAAGAAAAAGCAAATTGTTGTCATGGTGGTCAAACCATACAAATCCAAGAAGATCGATGTTGTAGTCTTGACTACACAATCAACACAACAAAAAATTTCGGTAGGATGAATCATAAGAGAATATGATGACTTATTCAAGTCACCCACAAGAGTTCCATTGCATTTCTAGGTAAAACATTTTATTGATTTGATACCAAGATCACCTTTGCCTAACAGTCCTGTGTATCACAGATCAATTTTGGAGAATGATGAGATAAAAAGATAGATTCAAGAATTGATCTAAAAGGGCCATATCAGGCCAAGATCTTCACCTTGTGGAAGCCCAATTATCTTGGCACCAAATAAATATGGAATATGGAGGCTTTGCATTGACTACCGAGCCTTGAATAAAATCACTGTGAAGAATCGCTACCCTCTCCCCAAGATTGATGACCTGCTGGACCAACTCTGTGGTACAAAGTTCTTCACCAAAATTGATCTCAAATTTGGCTATCACCAAATTCCCATCAATCCCACTAATATTTGGAAGACTGAATTCAAATCTAAGGAGGGGCTCTTTGAATGGTTGGTTATGCCTTTTGGCTTAACTAACACACTTGCAACCTTCATGAGGATGATGGATGACATCATATGACCCTTCACCAACTCATTTGTGGTTGTCTACCTAGATGACATACTCATATATAGTATAACATGGGAGGAACATTTGCAACATGTTTTTAAGGTGCTTCAAACTCTTTAGGAGCACAATTTGTATACAAATCTTGAAAAATGCACATTCAAGATGACAACAATTTAGTACCTCAGGTATGTTGTGAATGAGGAAGGGGTCCATGTTGATCCAAAAAAGATTCAGGTTATTCAAGAGTGTCCCACACTAAGGACCCTCATAGAAATTCATAGCTTCTTGGTTCTTGCAAATTTCTATCATAGGTTTGTTCTTGGATTTTTACATGTTGCTTGGTCATTAACCCAAGTGACTAAAGAAGGAGCTAAAGCAACATTTTAGTGGGGTGAAATACAACAAAGGGCATTTGAGAATTTGAATAATAGACTTTTCTCAGCCCCTATTCTTTCCTTACTAGATTTTCATCAACCTTTTGAGTTGATGATAGATGCATCTAAATATGCCATGGGAGCTATCATCATGCAACATGGCCATCCTATTGCATATCACAATAAAACTTTCACTGATACAGTCAAGAAATATCTGACATATGATAAGGAGCTCTATGCCATTATGTAAGCCTAAAAATAATGGAAACACTACATCTTGGGAAAAGAGACGATTGTCCACACTAACCACAGACCATTGGAATTCATCTAGACATAGAGCAAACTATGAAATGAGAGGCACCAAAAGTGGGCCACATATCTTCAGCAATTCCATCTAATAATCAAACACATAAAGGGGAGCTCAAATATATCTGTAGATTATCTGAGCCATCCACCAATTACTACACCCATAATAGTTTTTGACTTGTGCAGACATGAGACTGCCACTTGGGGTGCTCTGTATGAAGAAGATCCTACCTTTGTTGATACATATCAGGTGCTTTAAAAAGGTAAACATGTTTTTTATTTCTATTTGCAAGATAATTTCCTCTATCATATGGGGCACATCTGTTTGAAATATTGTCATTGATGTCAAAGGTCTAGTATTATTGGTGATAAAGGCCCCATTGCATTTAATGTTGTTTGTAATAAATATATCTTGGCTAATATGAGTTAATATTTATTTAATATTAATGAATATATTTTTGGTTACATATGAGACAAAATAAGGGCCCATGGAGAAGTCGAAGAGCCATGGGGTAAAGACAAAAGAAGGATGGGATGCATTTTCCCATGAAGAGTCATCTTGGGGAATACCAAGAGTCACCAAGTGAAGACAAAAGAGGAAAGGCAAATTTCTCATGAAGGGACACTTTAAGGAATACAAAAAGTCACCAAAGATAAGGACAAAAGTGGGAAGGACATTTTTGGTCATGAAGGGTCACCACATGACTTTTCAAAGGCTTGAATATGAAGGGTCATCCAAGATTGGCACCACTTTCCATGAGGATTGAAGGGTCACAAAGGGGGAAGGCCAAAGGTCATTTGGAAAGCTATAAATAAAGGCTTGAGTAGCCATTTATAATATGAGAGTGAGAGGTTAATTTGATATTGTATTATCTAGCTTAGAAGAGCAAAGGTGAGAGAGAGGAAAGAGATGTTGTATTGAACTATCATTTGTATATATAGCAACATTGAGAGATAGGTGTGTGGTTTACACAAATTGGATGATGCTCATGTGAGTTGGTGCTCATAAATGATAGCTAGGTTGGTGCTCGACAAAAGGGTTTGAAGCTCCTATCGGTTGGTGCTCACGAATTGTAGTTGAGGTTGGTACTTGGCAAAGGGGTATGGTGCTCCTATGGGTTTGTTCTCACTAATATACCTGAGATTGTTTTCTGTGGTTTTTCCCACATTGGGTTTCCACATTATATCTGGTGTCTCTCTCTTTCTTGTGTGATGTTTATTATTTGAGTTTTATTTGATATCTTAAATGTTTGATTAAGGAAAAGTTTTATAAGATATATATACTAATTCACCCCCCTCTTAGTATATTGCATGCTTAACAATTGGTATCAGAGCAGGTTCCTTTTTGAAAAGTTTTACAGCTTAAAGGTAGATCAAGAAAGCACAAGATGGCCATACATAAAGGTGCCTCTACAAGCAAAGGAATAATTGATCAGGAAGAAGAAGAGGATGAAGCTGAAGTGAACATGGAAGGAGAACTCATGTGTGCCTTAGAAGATTTGAAAATTGTTGTAAAGAGAAATCAAAGATTAAAGCATCAAATCAAGAAAAATGACAAGGATTCAAAGGAGATAATTGAAGATCTAATGGCACAATTGGAAATATCAAGAAAAGAATGTGAAAGGTATGTTACTAAAATTGCCTCTTTAAAAGAAGAGATTGAGAAAGCAGTCAATAATAAAATAGTCAATGATTCAAAATTTAAGAATATCACTAATATGTTGAATAAGATATTAGAAAGCCAAAAGGCAATATTAGATAAGATAGGTATCAGTTTTGAAAAGAAGAAGAGCTATGTTGAAGCTCTTACAAATAAAGAAACAAGAAGGGAAGGAATGGTTAATACAGAGGACAAAGAATACTGGAAGGAACAAAGCTATAAAAGGCAATCAGGTTAAAGATTCACAAATAGGTCCTATTTTTATGGTTACTATTTTTATTGTAATGGATATGGTCATAAGAAATTAGAATATAAAAAAAGAGCTAACAATCTCAAAAATAAGGAAAAGGAAGGTCATGTAGATTCAAGCAGAAGCTATAACTCTTTTGCTCCTCTATCAAGCTTTGATGAAGAGACCATAATTTGTTAGAAGTGTAACAACTTTAGACACATAGCTCAGTATTGTAGAAGCATGTTCGAGTCAGTCAAGAAGGACCAAAGTTTTAGGGCTCCATTCATCAAGAAAAAGGTTCAGACATGGTAGAAGAAACAATCAAAATGAAGAAAAGCAAAAAATGAAGAAAAGCCATGGTTTATTGATAGCAGATGTTTGAGGCACATGACAAGAGACAAGAGCAAGTTCATAACCCTAAAGAAGATCAATGGTGGCACAATGAAATTTGGGGACAATACTACTGCTAGAATTGCTAGAAAAGGTACACTAAGTTTAGATAATGGTAGAACTAAAACTAAAAATGTTTTATATGTAGGTCTTAAGCATAATCTTTTGAGTGTAATTCAAATGTGTGATCAGGGGCACACACTAAATTTTTATGTATAAGGTTGTGAAATTAGAAGAGAATATTTAGATATATTAATTACAGATGCTTAGAGAATAGGTAATAACTTATATATGTTATCAGACATCAAAGGTAAAAAATGTTGTTTGAGTCAGATTGAAGAAAGTTGGCTATGGAACAGGAGAATGGGGCACATAAATTTTGACAATATTGTTAAAATTTGAAAAAATCAAGTAGTCAGGAATCTTCCAACGATCACAAAGCCATCTAACACGCTTTATGGACCTTGTCAGCATGGGAAGTAGGCTAGAAGGTAGTTCAAAACAAAAGAGTACTCGACCACTCAGATGCTAGAGCTTGTTCACACTGATTTATGTGGACCCATGAGGACTCAAATTACTCAAGGTGATAAATATTTTATGTTGCTTATTGATGATTTTGCACGTATGACTTGGATAATGTTTTTAAAGAAAAAATCGAAAGCTTTTAGACAATTCAAAGCATTCAAAGCATTAGCTGAGATTGAAACTAATCTGAAGATTAAGTGTCTAAGATCAAATCAAGGAGGAGAATTCATGATAGATCAATTTATTGAGTTTTTTTAAGATCATGGAATAAAGAGACAATATTCAGCAGCCAAAACTCCACAACAAAATGGAGTAGTTGAACGGAAAAATAGAATAGTTCAAGAGATGGTGAGGACAATGCTAAATGAATCCAAGATAGAAAATAAATATTGGAGAGAGGCAGTTGGTACAGTAATGCATATTTAGAATATATCTTTATTAAGATTCAATAGTGACAAGACTCCTTATGAGCTATAGAAAGACAAACTAGCAACAGTTGATTATTTCAGAGTTTTTGGTAGCAAATGCTTCATAAAGAGAACCGATGAAAAACTAGGTAAGTTTGAATCTAGAGCACATGAAGGTATATTTCTTGGTTATTCTTGCAAAAGTAAAGCTTATAAATCTTATAACAAAAGAACCAAGAAAATTGTTGAAAGTGCAAGTGTCAGGATAGAAGAAGATGGAACACAAAAGATCAGTGATCCAGTAGACATTCCTAAAATCATTGAAGAGGAAGGCTTTGAAGAATCAGATGAAGATGAGAAAAAGGAGAAAAAGGGAACTAAGACTCCATCCAAATATGTTCAAAAATATCATAATGAAATGACATCATCAAGGATATAAAAGAAGGAATTTGCACCAGAAGAATGATGGTAAGTGAATCTGAACAAGTTAATTTCTCTTTGTTATCTAAAATTTAGCCTAGAAATTTTTTAGAAGCCAGACATGATGGGCATTGGGTTAAGGCTATGGATGAAGAATTAGATTAGATAGAAAAGAATGATACTTGGGAATTATTACCTAAACTAAAAGATCACAATGTGATAGGAACAAAATAGGTTTATAGAAATAAGTTGAATGAAAATGGAGAAGTAACCAGAAATAAAGCAAGATTAGTATGTAAAGGATATGCTCAGATTGAGGGAATATATTTTGAAGAAAATTTTGCACCAATAGCAAGGTTAGAGGCTATTAGAATGTTTCTTACATATGAAGTATTTAAAAGTTTCAAAGTATTTCAGATGGATGTCAAATCTACCTTCCTAAATGCGAATCTTGAAGAAGAGGTCTACATTGAGAAGCCTGATTGGTTTATTCTCTTGAATATTAGTAATCATGTATGCATATTGAAGAAAGCATTGTATGGATTAAAACAAGCTCCCAGAGCTTGGTATGCAAGACATGATAAGTACCTGCAAGATTAAGGATTCAAGAGAGGATTGGCTAATAGTAATCTTTACATCAAAATAGAAGGTGATCATCAATTGATTGTTGTGGTTTATATTGATGATATCATTTTTGGAGGAAATATTGAAAAGATGACAAAAGAATTTTTTGATAGAATGCAAAAATAATTTGAGATGTCTATGCTTGGAGAATTATCATTTTTCTTAGGATTACAAATATTTCATTCAAATAAAGGAATTTTTATATCTCAAAGTAAATATGCCAAGGAAATGTTGAAGAAATTTGGTTTTGAGGATTGTGTACCAGTTGGCACACCTATGTGTACAGGAAATAAGGTGAGAAAGGATTAAGATTCACCTGTTACAAATCAATATTTGTATAGATATATGATTGGTAGTCTTTTATATTTGACAGGATTGAGACCAAACATTATGCATGTAGTAGGTATGGTTACAAGATATCAGTCATCTCTAAGAGATAGTCATGTTCAGTTGGTGAAAATAATATTTAGATATATCAAAGGTACATTGGATTATGGATTATGTTATCCCACAGGTAAATATTTCACTTTAGTTGCTTATACAGATTTAGATTGGGCAGGGTGCTTAGATGATAGAAAGAGTACAAGTGGAGTTTCTTCCTTGGTGATAACTTAGTATCTTGGCTAAGCAAGAAGCAGAACTTAGAATTACTTTCTACAGTTGAAGCAGAATATATTGTAGTAGTATTATGTTGTACTCAAGTGATTTGGATGAAGCAAACTTTGGAAGATAGCAAGGTAAAGTATGATGAACCTGTTTCCATTTTTTGTGATAACACAAGTGCTATAAATATTTCAAAAAATCAAGTAATGCATTCAAGAAAAAAACATATTCCCATTAGATATCACTTCTCGAGAGAGCAGGTTATAGATCAATAGGTTAAGTTGGAATATATTAGTATTATAAAGCAGATTGTAGATATTTTCACAAAGGCACTACCAAAAGACACATTTGAGTATCTGTGAGAGAAGTTGGGAAGAACTTCCTTTACTTCCTGCCATTGAGGTTCAACATCAATTGAGGGGGAGCTAAGTGTTAGCTCCATGTAGGGCCTTTACCATTGATGTCAAAGGGAGAGAATAATAGGTATAGGTATAGGTGCAAAAAATAGGTACATGGAATAGTAAGGGGGAGTTATTGTATGTTTTTAGATGATAGGATGTGTAGGTGACAGGATGTGGCAGTTTCAAGATTGAGGTTTCCATTAATGACAAAGCGGGAGATTGTTGTAAATATTGTCATTGATGTCAAAGGTCTAGTATTATTGGTGATAAAGGCCCCATTTCATTTAATGTTGTTTGTAATAAATATATCTTGGCTAATATGAGTTAATATTTATTTAATATTAATGAATATATTTTTGGTTGCATATGAGACAAAAGAAGGGCCCATGGAGAAGTCAAAGAGCCATGGGGTAAGGACAAAAGAAGGATGGGATGCATTTTCCCATGAAGAGTCATCTTGGGAAATACCAAGAGTCACCAAGTGAAGTCAAAAGAGGAAGGGCAAATTTCTCATGAAGGGACACTTTAAGGAATATGAAAAGTCACCAAAGATAAGGACAAAAGTGGGAAGGATGTTTTTGGTCATGAAGGGTCACCAAATGAATTTTCAAAGGCTTGAATATGAAGGGTCATCCAAGATTGGTGCCATTTTACTTGAGGATTGAATGGTCACAAAGGGGGAAGGCCAAAGGTCATTTGGAAAGCTATAAATAAAGGCTTGAGTAGCCATTTGTAATATGAGAGTGAGAGGTTAATTTGATATTGTATTATCTAGCTTAGAAGAGTAAAGGTGAGAGAGAGGAAAGAGATGTTGTATTAAACTATCATTTGTTGATATAGAAACATTGAGAGATAGGTGTGTGGTTTACACAAAGTGGATGATGCTCATGTGGGTTGGTGCTTGCAAATGATAGCTGGGTTGGTCCTCGGCAAAGGGGTTTGAAGCTCCTGTGGGTTGGTGCTCATGAATTTTAGCTAAAGTTGGTACTTGGAAAAGGGGTATGGTGCTCCTGTGGGTTTTTTATCACTAATATACTTGAGATTGTTCTCTATGGTTTTTCCCACATTGGGTTTCCACGTT